>JAAVTW010000003.1:0-18504 GCA_012295335.1 Brettanomyces custersianus | reverse complement strand
GATCTCAATGGATCACTCTCTCCCCGATTGTGTCAATTGAATCTTATCCTTCTAGGGTTACTATTGTATAGTGTGTACTTTTGTCCTTTTACTTAATTGAGAGTTATTATTAGTAAATTAGCTATAAGCTAGTAGACCTCCACTTGCGGGTGGCAAGTAACTAAATGAAACTATGTTTCTTTATTGGTAATATATTTATATGGGACAAACAGTCTGACCGACTGTTAACAGGGTTATTAAGGAAACGGGACACTTACAAGCAACGACATCTATCGATATATATGCCAATCCTATATACGTCTGACTCCACTCTTCCTGCTAGGCTTATCATTGATTGAGGGAGAATATAGCAATAAGGTTGAGTGTAACTCATAGGATTTATTGCACTCCGACAGTAAGATAGCGGATCTGGGTTAAATGGCTGAATACTCACTTTACGCTGCATAGCCTCTCTTTTAATAACCCACTCTTTAAATTCTTTAATGGTAGGTATTTCATTTAGTTTGGCTTTAGTGCCACGACCCAAACTCATAACTCCGGGACGTAGACTGGCCAAGATTTCATGTCCCGGATAATCACAGTGGTGCCATTTCATTGTCATAAGTACGATGTTGATAGCAGTAAAGTAATCACTGTTAATGCTCTTTCTTTCTTGATATACAACATTTCTAAATGCCTCATAGGCCGTTTTTTTGTATTTCGGACCCTTATAACGATCTCTAATACCATCCATCAATTTTGCCGCATTGATTTCTTCACCTGTTTCGTCTTCATAATCTTGTGTAATGTCAAGGACAACTAAAGCATCATTAGTTCGTCTAATAGATTCTTTCATGACATATTCAACTATATCAGAGCATGTGCCATAATCACCTTTTTCGAATCTGGTAAAGAATTCTCTGCAGTCCATTCCCCACATGGCCATTTTAAGATGCAAGTAATATGCAAAGAATGCAAAAGGACTTTGTACATTTTTTTGATCATCCAATTTGCCACAGGCTTTAACAACTTCATCCTTGACCCTGTCTAGCATAAACTTCTTCTCCTGATTTACTCTTTCTCTATGTTCATTTAGTGCGAAGTTCTTTACAGCTGAAGCAATGGCTTGCAAAGTTTGATGAATCTCCTCGAGCATTTTCGTTTGGATATCCAAAGTTGCTTGAAGATTGTCATTTTCCCTGGATTCATACGAAGGAGTTGAATTGGTCAGTTTAATAGAGTTTATTGATTGAGCAATCTTATTTAGAGTGGTGATCAACTTTTCATTTTCTCCGTGTTTATCCACTTTTCTCGAGGTTGGAGTAGAATCGATTGAGGTATTATTACCTTCAATTCTCAAATTTCGTAGTGCTTGAGCGATAGTATTGAATCCCTTTTCGATACTTCTTTGGAGATTTAACAATCCTTTTTCGTTACTTCTTTGGAGATTTAGCAATCCTTTTTCGTTACTTCTTTGGAGATTTAGCAATCCTTTTTCGTTACTTCTTTGGAGATTTAGCAATCCTTTTTCGTTACTTCTTTGAAAGTTTAACAATCCCTTTTCGTTGCTTCCTTGAAAGTCTAACAATCCGCTTTTAATAGTAGAAGTTTTGGTTGACAATGCTTCTCTAATTCCATCGGTTGTCATGCTCAAAGACTTATGGTTTTCAATAGCATGTGCGCTAATTCCCTTGTTGATTTCAACAGCCGCATCCTTCAAAGCCTGTTCAAAATGTTTCGATTTGGTTTCAGTTAGAGTAGTCAATTTATTAGCCAAGTTTGCTTCGACTTTGTTTGAATGCGCACTAGTTTCTACGACTGTTTGACACAATTTGTTTAGCCCCTCGTCAACAATTCTGCCGTGACTTTCAATGTTATGATTGAGATTGGCCAGTTCATTTTGATTGCTTGACATTTTTGATAAGAAAGAAATTACGTTGATACTCGATTGCGATTGTTAACTAGATAGTAGTTAATCGGTTATATTTCTTGTCGATTATTTTAAGTAATAGTAAGGAGCATGGAGATAAAATCAAAGTAAAGTAGTTATAGAGAATTATCTTGATAAAATTTTTGATCCCTATCGACACTCGCTGAATATCGTAAGATTTCGTCTTTTTTCGTCGACTAATGCGAAAAATTGGTGAGACTAATGGAGATTCACAATAGTGGAAAACTTTTCATTTGCAGTTAACAAAATAATTTGTAAAAATATAGGCCTTCACTAAACGACAGTTAGTATAAGAAGAGCGTATCCTATCTATGACTTTCTACAGTGAGTGCCTAGCAGGCTGAGAGATTCAGACTTGGTAAAAGATCGGTAATGGTATAGAACTACTACTCTACTAAAGTGTCTTATATGTTTGTTCCTAATGTCTGGAATATGTCAATGTATTCCTACCCTATATAATATTACATCACTAAAGAAGCAGAGCTTCGTTTAGGTACTTGGTCACCACTGACGGAGGCTCAATAACTGCTGGCTCTAATTAATAACTCTAGAATTAACATATATAGGACATAGGTATAAGGTAACGCTTAGTAGAGAAGATTCTGATGATAGTCATAGAGTGTAGTATTGCTGGAATCTGCCCTGGCATTATTTTAATGAATAATTTCCTATTACTACTAGTAGTTCTCTCCCATATAATCCTAGAGGATTCATCTGGCCTTATATTAGTATTAATCCGATATAGTGAATAAATACCATCGTGTTATTCTATGTCCAATACAATAATACCACAATTGATTAGATTCGAGCAACCCAATGATGATAAGTGTGCTGAATTTCATGCTACCGATCTAGGAGCTATTCCTTCTGTAATAGCTTGGGGGTGTATTACGGTCTAATAACTTTTGAGGTTACAAGACGTTTCAAGTATTTCATTTGTATTAATATATCCTTTTTTATATTTGAAGTTCACACTTCATCTTCTTAAACTCTGTATCAGTCTGTTCATCAATAACCCTAAATTTCCTACTCAAGTTGGTATCACCACACCGGAATTTTTGTAATTTCAAATCACCGTCAGCTAATGCCTTGCATGCCACTAGATCTTCAATATCAACCAATCCAGGTACAACTGTAGTTCTGAATTGATGAGGAATTCCAGATCTCTTGATCAAATTTATACTCTCTCTCAATAAATCTGGCTTCACATATTTTCCAGCCACAACCTTATATCTATCTAATTTTCCCTTGATATCCATGGCAACATAGTCCACCAGTTTTCCTTGGAATATGCGTTTCAATACTTTAGGATTTGTTCCATTCGTGTCCAATTTCACACTAACTTTCAACCGCTTTAATAGTTTAAGGAAAGGAATCAATCCTGCATGAATAGTTGGTTCACCTCCTGATATGACAAGATTCTTGTTTTTAGAGTGTTGTATATTTTCGATCACATCCTGGATGCTCATGTTATTTGTCTCACCCTGAACAATTGGTCCATTCTGACACCAAGGACAAGCCAAATTGCAACGCGATGTAAACATAATGGAAGCAATTTTTCCGGGGTAATCGATCAAAGTTTGTTTCATAAATCCAGCAATAGGTAATTTGTCTTCCGAATATGTCTTTCTTTTCTTGAATTCTATTTGTTTACCATCATTCCATTCCCTTGTTGGTCTGTAGTATCCAACAACTCTTGAGTAAATCAACGTTGATAACCCACAATCTGGGCATACAGGCTTCTCGCCCTTTATATAGCCATGCTTTTTGCAAATACTAAACGTTGGAGTAAGTGTGATATACGGCATCTGGAAACCGGTGCATAGCATTTTCACCAAGAGTTTGGCTTCTAGCCCAGATGTTAATTTTTCTCCCAAAAATACATGGAACACAGTACCACCTGTATAACTGCTCTGTAATGATTCTTGATGATCTGCAGCTTTTAAAACATCATCTGTCTCATCCACTGGGAGCATCGTAGAATTTGTATAAAAGGAAGGTATATTTGGATCACCAAATATCTCTTTATCCTTTTTGGCAAGTTTATAGCAGGCTCCTTCAGAGGGAGTGGCCTCTAGATTAAATAGATGGCCTGTTTCTAGCTGAAACTTTTGTAAAATCTCTTTAATATGGTTGATGACTTCTGCTGCAAAAGTTTTATCGTATGCTATACCGTAGCCAAGTAGCGTTTTCATTGCCTCGTTCATACCAATGATACCAATTGTGTTGAAATGGTTTGTCCAGTAAGAACCTGTTCTATGATAGACGGCACTTAGGTAGTGTGAAGCGTATGGATAGAGCTCCATGTTGCTTTCAATAACTTTACGTTTCGTTTCAAGACAATCCTTGGCGACACGAAGTGTATCATCCAATAGTTCCATGAACCGTTCTTTGTTTCTTCCTCTCAGTGCAAGATTGGGTAGGTTGATCGTTACAACACCAAGAGACCCTGTTAGGGGACTCGATGCAAAAAGTCCACCCCTTCTGCTCTTTAAAGTTCTCAAATCAAGACGAAGTCGACAGCACATTGAGCGGAAATCATCAGGGTCCAAATCACTATTCATGAAGTTAGCAAAATAGGGAATTCCATATTTGGCAGACATCTCCCAAATTGGCTTATTCCGTTCAGCTTCCCAATCGAATCCTTCAAAGATATTATATGTTGGGATAGGGAAACTAAATATGCTGCCATTTGCATCCCCTTGAATCATAACCTCACAGAATGCGGTATTTAGCATATCCATTTCAACCTGAAAGTCATCATAGATCCAGCTAGGATGTAGTTTTCCACCAATAATTACTGAATGGCCTTTCAAAGTCTTGGGACAGATTAAATCAAACGATAGATTAGTAAATGGGGATTGGAAGCCACTCCTTGTAGGAACATTCAATGAATAGACAAAGCTTTGGATGTATTTAAAAACTTGGTGATAGTTTAACTTATCTGCTCTAATAAATGGAGCAAGATAGGTATCGAAGTTGGAAAATGCTTGTGCACCTGCCAGCTCACCTTGAAGACTGAAGAAGAAGTTCACGACTTGATTCAATGCAGTGTTGAAATGTTTCGCAGGACGGCACTGAATCTTATCTTCCACTCCACCAAATCCTTGAGTCAACAGATCTTCTAGACTCCATCCGGCACAGTAAGCACTAAGATATCCAAGATCATGAATATGAAACCTATTTTCGTTATTGAATTTTCGGACTTCCGGTCCAAAGAGTTGAAGCCAGTACTTGGCGATGGCACTGGTTGATAAAAATTGCATCAGCCCTTGAAGAGAGTAGGTTGAATTAGCATTCTCCCTTCCTCTCCAAGTACGTTTCTTGACGTAATCACTGACTAAGTTTGTATGTGGCACAGGACCTTTCATCTCTGATAATCAATAACGAAGAAGAGAGACTTCATTAACCTAAGAGAATGAACCCATCATTTATATACCACCCTATAAATGACGCGTTGACAGATGCCACGCGTAACCATCATCTCTGACGCGTCTATTCCATCTATAACTAGAAGCTTAATATGTAAGTTCCCAAATCGAATTTTTTATTATTCGCTCGATTGAAGTCCGAATGGGGTTGCTTCCAAATCAAATAGGATTTTCAAATTTTGATATATAAACGATCACTGGACCAGTCGTATAAATATTCGGTACTAATTCAGTTATTAGTGCATTATGCATTAGTATAAACGAATAACCGAAACTGCCAAATGTTCGCTGGTTCGTTTCATGGTATTGAGCTCTCGTATATACCTGGGAATGTCTGTGATATAAATATGAGCCCGTTCCTGGTTCTGGTCCATCTATAGTCATGAACCATTAAAAGCCAACCAATCATGAAGTTTGGAATTATATTAGGAGTTGCCCTTGTAGCAAAAACTGTGTGTGCAAATCTCACACCGGCTCAAATCGCCCAAGTGGATGCCTTGTTCGTTGATCTCAATACCTACAGAGATCAATATATTACGTATCTTATCACTCATGCAGGACAAGTTGATTATCCATCCGATTTGATTCAGCTTTATACAGAATGGATGACATATACGGATGATAGTTATAGCTCTCTCTTTGCCACGATGAATTCGGATGAACTTGCAAAGATTTCCAATTTGGAAACTGCTCTTCCTTGGTATTCAACACGTCTTGAGCCAGCAATTGAGAAGGCAGAGGAAGAAGCAACAGCAAATGAGAAATCCTCTACCACATCTACTCAGGAATCTAGTTCTACTACTTCGTCTAGTACTACGGTTTCACAAACTTCTAGTACGACCAGCACAACCAGTACAATTCCAAGTACAACTAGTTCAATTTCAACTACTAGCTTAACCTCAACTACTAGCTCAACCTCAAGTACAAGCTCAACCTCAAGTACAAGCTCAACTTCAACCACAAGTTCAACTTCGACTACAAGTTTAGCTTCTACTACTAGTTTATCTTCTACTAGTTCAACTTCTACTACCAGCTCAGCTTCAACTACTTCTAGTTCTACACTTTCTAATTCAAGTTCAGTTCCAGTTGTTTCATCTAGCTCTAGCTCTATTGTTCCTGTATCTTCCTCCTCATCAGTTACACCATCTAGTTCCGTCATTTCCTCTATCCTTACCTCATCCAGTCTTTCGAGTGCATTATCGAGCTCCTTAACTTCCTCTGTTCCTAGATTCAGTTCATCATCATTTGGTGTGTTTAATTCAAGTGCTTCCGCATTTTATCCAACAAGTTCGTTTAATTTGTCCACACCAATTACTAGTTCAGCTATTCACTCTAGCTCTGTTTTCCTCAACACTACAGATTCATACCCAACTGTCACCTCCAATATAGGTCCATGGACTGATAATTCCACCGCTAATACCCTAACGCTTACCACTGATACTTGCATTGGCTCAAAAGAAACTTCCACGGTTGTTGCTACCAAACATTGTAGTTCTTGCCAGGGTGCTACAGCATCAGCAACGGGAACTTTGGCTACTGTCTTGTACTCCACTGCTCCTTCATCTTCTACGTCATTCATCTCAATCTTTTCTGGTGCCGCTCATCCAAATGCAATATTTAGACTTTCAGAAGCAGCTATTGCACCAATGTTAATGTATATGCTTTTCTAGGTATAAATAGTTTATGTTTTATATTTGAAATTTTTAATCCTATTTTGTAGATAAAAACATATTTAGGGATTCAGCGGTAAATCCTTTGTTATTTATTCTGAATTGTTATTCTATTGATCAAGTTTCAAAACTAGAGGGGTCAATATGCGCTACTACGGGGATTCCGGTATTAATGAAATGAAGATATCTAGATGTCTTGACGGAATCTATGGGAGGCCGGTAGACTGCCAGACGGTTACCGGGGAGGAGTGGCAGCATCGCAGTATATTGCGGGAAATAGAAGGATTATTGCGGAAAACTCGTGTGAAACTAACATGAAATGAATGAATTGCTGGCGTTAGTTTCTGTCTGTTGTTCCAGGTTGATCGCTGTTGTCCCAAGTTAGCTGTAGACAGGTACGATGTTGGTATTGCGGAAGGCTGGGTACATTGCGGGAAACTGACAAGGAAGCTTCTGTGGGTTGGAACTGTTACACAGATGTCAAGAGTCGGTTGTTCCAGGTTGCTCCCCGTTTCAAGTTACTATCGTATTTTGGAATTAGCAGGCATTGAAGCAGTGGAGAATTGCGGAAGATTGATATGGAGTAGATGTAGTGTAGGTTGGTGTCAATTATTCCAAGTTACTCGGCTTCAGGTTGCCGCTGTGTCCAGGAAAACTAGTCAAGTAAGTATTGTGATTCATTCTACTAACACTTAGTGGCTTAATGGGTACACCATTAGGTTTAAACAAGGATTCGGTTAGGGGATCATTATATAAAATATATTATGATGAGCGAGAGGGGCTCGATTGAGTGCGAGAGGTTCTCAGCTAACACTGAAAGACGGACGAGAAGAGGATATACCAAATGGCTAACAGGCATATTTGATAGTTATCAGCTGGATCTTAATTACTTCCTATTTGATTATTTCTGTCAGCTTTAAGCCATTGGATAGATCCCTCTTCTTGTTTGATAACCGGCTAGGGGAACTACGGTTTGTTCGATTCTTCGGGGTTTGAATTGTACAGGTGAGTTTATGGTCTTTTCAGGCGTTTAATAGTGGTGCATTGTATGTATCAATTGTAAACCACTCAAATTGAGTCTAGAAAGTTAAAGGATAAATTTGTTAACTCAATCTTAAAGTCATTCATTTAATTTATTTAATTCTGATGGGCTAGCTTGCATGTATTTCTTTCTCCTTTTCTAGATTCGCCTTGATGTCCTACCCTACAGTATTGTATACACTTTCCTCAAACTAGAAGTCTATTCACTAAATGCTTAAGTCTTCCTCTATATGTAAAGCCTTACTCTTTGAAGTATTTGTCATATCCAGTCAAAACAAATCTGAATTTCACATCACCTTCTTCCATTCTTTCCCAAGCAGTACCCACATTCTTCTCGTTGATATCGATAGTTTCAATCCAAGGTTTGATATGCTTTTCTGCTGCTAGCTTCAACATATACTTCACTTGAGAAATTGATCCCCAAACAGATCCACCAATGGAGTAATTGTTCATCAAGAAAAACATAGGATTAATGTTAATTCGTTCGGAATTTGGAGGGGCGGTAATAAATGATAGCTTACCCTTAGGTTTTAACAAAGACATCACTGTCTGTATATGGCCCTCTGAAAATGAAGAAGCTGTGTTAACAATCAAATCCAAACTGTTCTGGGCTTCACTTATTTCCTTTTCATTAGATGCTGCAACATAATGATCTGCTCCCAACTTTGTAGCAATTTCCTTCTTCTTGTCACTTCTGGAAATTGCAGTAACCTCAGCACCCAAAGCTTTAGCAAACAAAATAGTCATATGTCCAATACCACCAATTCCACTAACACCAACCTTGGTACCCTTCTTAACACCAAAGTCAAGAAGTGGTCTAAATCCAGTCATTCCTCCGCAAAGTAGTGGAGCGGCATCAATTGGGTCCAATCCCTCTGGAATCTTAAAGACAAAATCTTCGGTAGTTCTGATGTAGTTTGCATATCCACCCTGAGCCTTTATTCCATCGGCATAGACTTGACCATAAGTTAATTCCATAGCTTTACAATTGCTTTCCAAGTGATGTGCGCATCTGTAGCATTTTCTACAACAGTCAACCTGAGGACCCACACCGACAATATCCCCGATATGATACTCAGACTTATTCACTTCAGAGCCCATATCTGCAATATGACCAACGATCTCATGACCAACGGCCAATGGAGTATATGGTTGTCCCCAATCCCCCTTTGCTGCATGAATATCGGATCCACAAATACCACAAGCAATAATCTTTATTTGAATATCGTGAGGCCTTAATGCTCTAGGAGTAAATTTGAACTCCTTTGGTTTGAGCCAGTTCTTAAAGTCTTGAACACCAATAGCTGTGAATTGTTCTTCTGCACTCATTTTTCCGTATACTTTATATTTGCCACCGAGGTTTGCTGATGAAAATATATTCAGACTATCTATCAGACCAAACCATCATTTTCTTCATCTATTTATACCTCTCCGAGAATCTACAAGGCTCGGAAGTTCATTAGTAAGCAGCGACATATTTAGGTATTCAAATCCTATTATCAATTGATTTGCCTTTGAAGATTCCTCTGCAGACTTTTTTTCATTATAGCTTATCGGGCTCACCCGAATCACCAAATAATTTATCATTATAAAACAATGTAATAAATGCTACAACAATGCAATTAACTCGTGATAATCAATTAAACTATAATCATGCCATATAATCAATGAATTAAGCTCTTTTAATGGAAATGTGGTATTGCTTGCTTCTATTTAATTAATTGATTAAGCCCATGCAAGCTAATCTTGCAAATTTTTCGGGGTGCGATACGATGAAAATCTTTAATTTATGACGTAAAATGGGGGCAAGACACTTCAAATATTGGTTTGGATAACACTTCTCTAAATAAAACTGATGTTCAAATATCATTTCCTTCATCAATCATCCATTTACTTTCCCCCTTGCAATTGATCACACCATTTGATCGGCAATATCTCTTGACGAGGGTACGAACTATCTATTGATACGTTTAAATGTTGGATCAGTTCCAGTTCTATAAATTCTTCAGGATGCAATTTTGTTATTTACGAACTTATGGAGAGCTGCAATGCTTTAGAATCACCTCAATCAACTAATATCAGAGACAATTTACATTTCCCTTTAGACTCTTAGGGTGTATGCATCATGTTCCCTAGTAATATTTAGATGTTGAATAAGATTATTCCATGTGGGAAATTATACAATAAAGGTGATTCAAGAATGAAGATGTACACTCTCTAGATAGATCACTTTGTTTATCGACTCATCACATTAATCTTGAAGGTATTTGGAGCCGGAAGTTCATTTCGAATCCCCTAAACCTTAAAACGAACGGCAAAGGAGATCGAGCATTGGACTTATCTACGGTTACTTATTCCTTTCTATGATGATGAAAGGGATATCATAAGATAAAATTAACGCATACCAAGCGTGTCCTACTTCAACGGTGCCTTCCTAGAAACTACGTTCTTCCCCATACCTATGAATAGCTATCATAGTTCCAAAATATCAATGGAGACGAATAATTGTCTTTAGATGATAAACTTCTATGCTAATAGACATATGTTAGCTGATGTTGTCTATAAATATAGTGAGTCTCACATAAGGAGACATATTAACAGCCAGTGTGCTGACTCATAGATATGAAGGCTGGCTGGCTATATATTAATAGTTTAACGGTCAATTGTTGATTTCTTAAATGAAATATGAACAGTCCCTAATATATACACGTTGTATTCATAGTATAATACTATAATGTCTCTTTTTATGAACTAACTCCGAATTCAAGAGGTCAGATGTGAGAAATGCTGTCAACTGTTGTGTTATTACAACTTTTCTTGTCGTGGAATATTTTTTATATCCATCAAATCTAGCTCAAAATAGGCTTTTATACACTAATAAAGACATTATATATGTTATTAAGTAAGGTTAAATATTATAAACTCCATGAATTTAGTCAATACTAATTGACAGGGTAAATATTTTAATTTTTGATCATTAGGGATTTTCAATTTTTGAAATAACCTGAACATAATTAATAACTTTACTAAAGAAAACTGAATTTACCAAGACATAATTACATATCTGTAAGATAACCTCATATATCAGTTATGGATGATGTATATAAAGAATTAGAGATGATTGGCTAATAAAGAACTGATAATTGATAACAAAACTACCGGAACATCAATCCAAATCGATATCCAGACAGTAAATGGTTTTAATATCGAAGATAATAACGATGATCCATGAATGCTGTAATAGGATATGAATGATTTAATAGGACATGCAAAATATGTATAAACAAGTTGAACATAACTAATATATCTACAAGGATAGTACATTATATGTTCAGATACGAAATTGCTACAGATGATCTACATATGCTTCATGGTACCACTAATCACGACCAACCATAGGAAACTAGATAATTCTAGTGATATTCTGAACAGGAAGTATGAGTTTAACAGGGATATTTCGATTGTCAGTTGCATGAGAGATCCTATGAAAACTCCCTGAATCAAGGATTAGATGACTTATCCGAGTTAAAGAGCCAAAGAGTATGGCTGTTTCCAATGATCATAACGCAGATAAATCTCTTAATGGCTTCAGTGGATGATTAAGTATTCCATTATTGAGGTATATGAGTGAACTGGGAATAACTTTGGAAATACTCAATGAAATGATGAATATAGATATGTATGTACTATGCGTAATGAATATAGATGAATATGAATGATGGGTGGATTATAACGATGGCAGTACCGATGATAATGAATGAAAACAGTTATGAAGAGAGGGGTAACAGATCAGATCTGTCAGGCCTGGATTAAACAGAAATCTTCAATAAAATGATCACGTTAGCCTCAGTCAATCGTAAGTACATAATCAAGCATCATTATAACAGGTATAGGACAAATACTCAAGCAATTTGACGCAAAAATACTTCAAAGGTAAAGTGCTAAAGTGATATAAAGTTGGAAAAGAGATCTCAATCTGAGAAATTTATTTTAATCTTCACCACAACATATCAACTTTAAGTTGGATTGGTTAGGGCAACTAATATCATGGTTTGATCTTGAACAGTCAGTTAACTAGCTAATAACAACAACTTAACCATATTATGATGTTCTCAAGAGTGAATGTATGATGAGTGAAGAGATCTTCACGTTTGAAATTTTCAAATGAAGATGGTAAACAAACAACCAGTTTATGGTAAACAAATGGATAACTACAAGTTTTGCGAGCTGAAGAATCGTTATGACTAAGAAATACAACTGATATACATTGATATAAATGAGATATTGGGTATTTTCAGTGACAGTTAGCATATGAATCAACTTGTAAGATTCATCATCCAGATTGAGTTAGTGGTGATTCCGTGAATATTGAACATTTAATAACCAACAGTCAACAGCTTGAAATATCAACACTACGCAATAGTGCTGGCAAATTTAACTGATACCTTTTGACCATGCTTCTTGGATGTGACGTTAGAATGTTACGAATATCGCATCATCGATAGGTAGCACGTTTAGTGGTTGAGTTTGACGGTAATAAAGGCTGATATTGTGAATATGTGGATTGAAGACGCCTATTAAGTTGATAAATGTTCGATTTACAGGTGATACATGGTGAATTAGTGGGTATTTGATCATCACGTATACATTTGAGATGACCGTTTGTTTAGACCGATCAGCGATAGAACACATTATTACTCGGTAACACCTCACAAATGGGTAGTTGATTAAGGATAAGTGACTAAAGAAGCCCAATGATCACTCTTGATTGATATAAGCTGCACCAAGTGGTCTAGAATCTGCAAGTGTCTGAGGGTTACGTTGATTTCTCTTATGAAACTTAAGTATAATGAGTGAGTATGGTTGGCTTCTTTACTACATCAATAGTAAACGGTCATTGAATAGATTAGCTTTTGATCTTGGATGCCGGGAGACTCGATTAATGCAACTGTCTATGCGCCGTTGAAGTTATTCTGGTCGGTGGATGTTCCGCAGCTCTTGGATTAGACAGTTCACAGAAGGAATATTAGATGAAGATTAACAGATACAAGCAAGCCATTACTGATGTCAGCACAGCGATAAAACCAATGAAGAGTCAACTGTTACAAGAATAAAGAACGATCAAGCGTTATAGGTACAAGTTGGTTTTAAGAGTATTACAGGTGACAGATTCCATATCAAATTGATCGGTATCAAGACTGAATACCCACAGATTGATGAAACAGCGACAGTATAGCCGTTATAAATGCTTGGTAGTGTTAAACATGTTCTGCAAATGCATTGATTAATCCAGCTGTTGATTTGTACACACTTGACTGTACCTTTTACAAGTTCCTCCCAGCCATTAGTGACAATCACTGACTAGGAATGATATACGAACCGATGGCCACAAGTATCCCATTGACAAATGGTTGATAAGTGTGTGTTGATAGCGACTGTGTCTGCAAGACAACGGCCCAACACCTCTAGCTGACAGCGAGGGTATCAAGAACAACCCTTGTGGTACATCTAGGATCAGTGCGACGCTAACGAACCAATAGCATACAGTAATGACTATTTATAACATAACTAATAAACTAATGATTGAATGATTGAGTATTAATTGTATTTCTGGTAAACTCGCTATCTCGTATATTTGTTGATTTGAATGTTTAGAAATTCGCGTTTGACTTGCACCTCTAATAACAACATTAGGGTTTCAAGTTGTTAGCCATTCATTCAATATAGCATAATACCTTCTCAAATGTTGGAATTAGGCTGATACCAATGTATAGAATGAATAACCAAGCGATTTGATTCGGGTCACTGGTTCTTTAGCTATGATCACACAAAATTGATACGTTTTAACTCATGATGAGCCAGTAAACAACCACGTTTAAGCTACCAGAAAGAGTTATATCGACAATATATCATCTATACGACGTTATATGATCACAAATACTGAAGAGCTATTCACTTTAACTTGAAATTGATGCTGTTTACGCGTTAATCAGTTTCACCAAATTGAACATGAAACACGATAAACAGCGCGTTTAAGGGTTCGTATGAATTGGAAAACACACATACATCATTGGCCATTGACTATCATTGGAAAATCATCAGAGCTTTTGGGTTTGATATCGTTTTGAGTTAGAACTGCTGTTGACCAATTACCGAATTATCAAGTAGCGGTGGTATACAAGAACCTACCGAAATCTTTATCCGAAGTCTATCAATCATTTAGAAAGGTATAGAGCCTGGCTTAATGATCACATTGATGTGCGGGATGCCATTGAAAACGGCGTTATGGATAGTGAATAAAGGTCACAATATTTTTCTGTTACATACCTAATGGAGGATGCCTCTGAGCAGTTCATACCACTTATATCACACGCTAATAGGTTGCACAGCACTAGTTATTGATGCTTATAAGCCAGCCAGATCATCGATTTGATATTTAGGTGACTTTGCCGTGAAGTCAAATTTATCATACCTGTTACGAACTGAGCTAGTATAGCAAAACTTCATCTATAATTGATAAACCAATCAGATCTTTATAGAACATGTTGCTATGATTCAAATGGTATGCTATACGTCGTTGAAAGTTCACTCGGTGGATGTTAATTTGAAGATTTGCTGTCAAAAATTTAAACATGATTTTGAACGTGTTCAACTAGTGGTTTAAGACGTTATACGTTACTGGAACAGCATTATTCAACCATAGACAGTGGACTTTGAGGAAAATTTGATGGAATAGATCTTATTCTCCATCGAACACTCTTCTTACAACTGATCATGAAACAGGATGGAGCAGAGGGATCCTTTAGTTGTTGCTAAAAAACTGGTTTGATTCTTGCAAACACTTATATGGGATAACCACTATGTGGTTTGCTATCGTAAAGCACTGCTAGACGAAGCTTGTGCACTCTGAAGGTTTAGTTTATAACTTGACATATCAGATGAAAGACTAAATTTTAATTTGCTGAATGCCAGTGAAGCTAATGGCTGCGGAAACACTTGATGCAAGTAAAGAGTACAGCATGGCAGATCATTAGTAGGTGAATGTAAAACTATTGATACATTAGCCTGTGTCTTTCTGATGGCCAAATCATCAACTTGAAGACATTTGGTAGGATGCCGTTGGATTGGATAAATCATGATTACTACGGGTTAAATGCTTGGAATAGGTGTATGCATCAACAGTGTTAATGATTATACCAAATACCTTACAGGATGATCGATTTCTTTCTGTAAATGTTATCCTAAAGGTAAACCACTGGTAATAAACGAACCATTAATGATGAATAACTGCAGACCAGGCTGTTCCTGGCTACCTTTCAACCCTTAGAACTGTTGCTATAGCTAACTAAGCTACATCTGCTGTCGATTGGTTGATAACTCATTATGAAACAGGGACTGATGGTTGCATTCTGTTATTTTGGCAAGGCGGTAAGCACCATGATAGTTTGTGAGATCATAGATACAGGATACCGGCAGTACGCCAACAGCTCAGTCAGTTGCATGATTATGTATTGAGTAACTACAATTCACTGTAAAGATATTAAGTGTATAAATCTGATAAACAAATAAACATTTCAACACTAAGTAAATTTATTTCGCGTTAACTTAACTTTAACCTTTTACTTCAACTTTACCAGTTTTCGTATTCTTGAATTTGATTTAATACTGGTAATTTAGCTCATTGGGTTCCGGTTTCTAACTGATAGCAATGCGTTCAGTGGATAATGAAAGACTCAGAAGCTGAATATGTCTGAGTGTCGAGTAATCGATGCTTAGCTTTTAAACTACGGTAACGCGTTTCAACGACGATTAACGAACCAGAAATGAGATACCACCTTGAAATAGCCAGCCACTATCATTAACAAGTTGTTATAATACTATTGAATGCGGTAGGAGGCACTAATATCGTGAAATCACTGGATGGTGAACAGACTTAGTTGAATCTGAGTGACTTTAGAGATAGATGTCCTTATTAAACGGCATATTTGGATATTCAACTGATAACTACTTGATTCAACATGGCTCTCTGATTATTGTGACATACGATTCGTTAAAATCGGGTCATTGAATCGCTGTTAATTAAACACTAAAGTCATTTTGCAATCATATTGGAATTTACCTCTGTACTGGCTTCTACATGCACTTGCAGGTGCTATATAAGCTAGAAAGCGAATTAATAACGTTTAGCAATTGTAAATCAAAGCAAGCTAGCTATCTAAAGGACGCTTTCAGAGATTTCATTGGTCATGGATGGTAACTAAAAACTGAATTGAAATAATCAATTCTGACGGAAGTTTTATGATTTTCGATGAATAGATCATCATTAACAACGTACAATGATACCATATCAAGGTATCCTGGATCATGGCAAGCTTGTATAAGAATAGCGTGTGCTTTTATATTTCAGAAATGGTTCAACAACAATAACTAAGGATGCAGTGAGTATTAGTGGTAGTATGTCATTAGAAGCTGTATAGGATTTGCTTCTAATGATAACTGTGCAAACATGACATGTGGATTATGGCTGGCAGATCAGATATCAGTTGATTTGCAACTACAGAAATAAGTTCCGAAATTCAGGGATTTGAACGGTATAAAGTTAATATTTCCCT
Source organism: Brettanomyces custersianus (assembly GCA_012295335.1). NCBI lineage: Eukaryota > Fungi > Ascomycota > Pichiomycetes > Pichiales > Pichiaceae > Brettanomyces > Brettanomyces custersianus. Next base: position 1,820 of record JAAVTW010000003.1, on the reverse strand, counting down.
GTGATACAATAAATACCCGATTCTTCACTGGTTGTTCTACCAGTTCTACAAGAGATGACTGTTGTATAAGCAGGAAATACACACCATAAGTCTGTTTATTATCAAACTTTCAAAAAGTGATGAGACGAGCTGATACGGAGATACCACAAGTAACAGAGATAAAGAGGATAATTTTACTTCATATGAGAAGGTAGTAGATCACAGGTATGCAGTACTCATCAGGTATCAATGCTACAATCAAGAGAATTGTTGAATGATTTCCAAAATTTCAATAAAGTGATGAAACAACATAATAGTGGTATTGCAAGGTGAAAATATGGAAGGAATAAGTAATGGTATCAAGTATATGATACATAGATCCTGCTCAATTATCACGGGGACGTATAAACCATGATGGAAGTTCAAATGCTACATCAGATAGTGTCATACCAGAAAGTTAGAGTAAAACACTTACAGAAGATGATTAAACTGGAGAGTATAAGGGTATGGTAATAATATTGAGAGATGAAAGTGATATATTGGCAATAATCTGTAGCAGTCTTGACATCTATAAATTTCTTCAACGATATAGTTAATGAATTAATGAATTAATGTACGGAACTGAGTTAGACGAGCCGATTCGGTAAAAGACTATAGATAACCATTCAATGGATAGTTACAAGCGAAACAATAGGTTTAGATGGTCTACAATTTACGAACTAAAAGTAAAATCTAGTCTGGATATTTCTTGGACGCGTCAAGTAAAACAATAGGCAAGCTGAATTATTAATCACAAAATGATGGTGAATTAAGCAAAACAGATGCAAATAAGTCGAGAAGTGATGGTTATATCTAAACATCATTAATCATGGAGTTAGTAGATTTTAATAGAGTGTCTGGATGGATATATCGATGAAAATAAGAGTTCTTTTTGAACAATGATAAATAATTGACAATGTAATGATTAAAGGTGGTTAAGGGCGTCAAATTAATTACAGTAGGTTCAAATTCATTAGTATTTCGTTAGAATCACAGCAAAACAGTAAGAAATCAGTATGCTTCGTAATGTAATAGGTAGGGATTAAGCATATAGTAAAAGAAACAAATTTACTAGACTTAATAAGCTCAATTAACAGTGATTTGACCATCATTAAATCAAACCATTCATAGTAAATCTCGGAATGCAAAAATTTCAGAACGCACAGCAGAAATTTCACCATTGTTGAAAATAAAACAAAATCTACAAGAAAAATAATATATAAGGAGGGAGGAATAGCGGGTGTGGGGCAGATGATGAACAGCGAGTAGAGACACGGGCGCGCCAGTCATCAGACGGTGCCCAAGCAGGAGGGGGGAGAGCCGATGCTACGGAAATTCAGCGCGGCGCGGGTAAAGATAAAAACTAAGTTACGCTTTTTACCGGTGGATTAACAACAGAAGTAGCTCTAGAAGAATAGGGAGGCCAGGAGCTATAGGGCCATATAGAGAGGGAAAAGAAAAGGGAAAAGAAAAAGGGAAAAAGGAGGAGCGAGGAAGTGAAGGTAAGGGGGGAGAAAAATAAAATTGGAAGAATAATTTTTGAAGGAAGAATTTGAAATAATTTTTTGAGGAAAAAGAAGAAAAAAGTAAAAAGAAAAAGGGCTTGAGGGTAGATCAATGGATAGAACGTAGTGTAGATAAGATAAGCGATAAAAGATAAGCGATAAGCCTGATAAGAAAAGTTAAACATGAAAAATMAAAAAAAAAAATCTGTCAAAGTCAAAAATAAACTACATGGGCATAGTAAAGTGTTAGCTCTGGAGTAGTAGTCAAAAATAGAACTCACCACGGAAGTTTCGCCC
>JAAVTW010000001.1:2953514-2969580 GCA_012295335.1 Brettanomyces custersianus | reverse complement strand
GAATGATGGAAGGCATAGTTATATTCAAGAATAATACTTGATGAGATGCGCTTGCTCCGCAAGGGGAATTTTGGAGCGTATAGTAACATTCATGAAAGATAGTTATTATGTTGCACTTGCTCCGCAAGGGGAAGTTTGGCTCGTATAGTAACACTCAAGAAAGATACTTCACCTTCTTGTTCTTGCTCCGCAAGGGGGAATGATGGAAGGCATAGTTATATTCAAGAATAATACTTGTTGAGATGTTCTTGCTTCGCAAGGGGAAAGATTGGCCTGTTGCTATCGCAACAAAAGATTGGAAGTTGCTAACGCAACAAAGGTAGAAGCACCAATCAATGAAGGGATTTAAACCCCAATACAGAAACCAGTAAATACCACTTCCCATAACTATATCGTTGAAGAAGTTTATAGATGTCAAGGCTGCTACATATTATTACCAATATATCACTTTTATCTCTCAATATCATTACCATACCTTACACTTTCCAGTTTAATCAGCTTTTGTAAGTGTTTTACTACAACTTCCTAGTACGACACCATCTGATGTAGCATTTGAACTTCCAACATGATTTATACGTCCCATAGACAATGCAGCCGGATCTGAATATCATATACCTAATACTATTACTTATTCCTTCCATACTTTCACCTTGCAATACCACCATTATGTTGTTTCATAACTTTATTGAAATTTTGGAAATCATTCAACAATTCTCTTGATTGCAGCATGGATACCTGATGAATACTGCATATCTATGATCTACTACCTTCTCACATGAAGTAATATCATCCCTTCTACCTCTATTAGTTGTAGTATTTCCGTATCAGCTCGTCTCATCACTTTTTGAAAGTTTGATAACAAACAGACTTATGGTGTATATTTCTTGCTTATACAGCAGTCATCTCTTGTAGAACTGGTACAATATCCAGTGAAGAATCGATTATTCGTTGTATCACAAGGTAATATTAACTTTATCCCATTCAAATCCCTGAATTTCGGAACTTATTTCTGTAGTTGCAAATCAATTGATATCTGATCTGCCAGCCATAATCCACATGTCCTGTTTGCACAGTTATCATTAGAAGCAAATCCTATACCGCTTCTAATGACATACTACCACTAATACTCACTGCATCCTTAGTTATTGTTGTTGAACCATTTCTGAAATATAAAAGCACACGCAATTCTTATACAAGCTTGTCATGATCCAGGATACCATGATATGGTATTATTGCATGTTGTTAATGATGATCTATTCATCGACAATCATAAAGGTTCCGTCAGAATTGATTATTTCAATTCAGTTTTTAGTTGCCATCCGTGACCAATGAAATCTCTGAAAGCGGCCTTTAGATAGCTAGTTTGCTTTGATTTGCAACTGCTAAACATTATTAATTTGTTTTCCAGTTTATATAGCAGTTGCAAGTGCATGTAGAAGCCAGTACAGAGGCAAATTCCAATATGATTTCAAAATGGGTTTAGTGCTGAATTACCAGTGATTCACTGGTCTGAATTTGACGAATCGCATGTCACAATAATCAGAGAGTCATATTGAATCAAGCAGCTATCAGTTTAATGTCCAAACATGCCGTTTAATAAGGACATCTATCTCTAAAGTCACTCAGATTCAACTAAGTCTGTTCACCATCCAGTGGTTTCACGATATTTGCTGTTTCCACCACTTCCAGTGTTATTATAGCAACTTGTTAATGATAGTAGTTGGCTATTTCAAGGTGATATCTCATTTCTGGTTCGTTAATCGTCGTTCAAACGCGTTAGCGTAGTTTAAAAACTAAGCATCGATTACTCGACACTCAGACATATTCAGCTTCTGAGTCTTTCATTATCCACTGAACACATTGCTATCAATTGGAAACTGGAAACCAATGAGCTAAATTACCAGTATTAAATCAAATCCAAGAATACGAAAACTGGTAAAGTTGAAGTAAAAGGTTAAAGTTAAGTTAACGCGAAATAAATTTACTTAGTGTTGAAATGTTTATTTGTTTATCAGATTTACACACTTTATATCTTTACATTGATTTGTAGTTACTCAATACATAATCATGCAACTGGGTAAGCAGTAGGCGTATTGCCGGTATCCTGTATCTATGATCTCACGAACTATCATGGTGCTTACCGCCTTACCAAAATAACAGAATGCAACAATCAGTCCCTGTTTCATAATGAATTATCAACCAATCGACAGCATATGTAGCTTAGTTAGCTATAGCAACAGTCTTAACAGTTGAGCAGTAGCCAGAAACAGCTTGGTCTGTAGTTATTCATCACCGACGGTTGGTTTATTACCAGTGGATTACCTTTAAAATACTATTTACAGAAAGAAGTTGATCATCCTGTAAAGTATTTGGTATAATGATTAACACCGTTGCTGCATACACCTATTCCAAGCATTGAACCCGTAGTAATCATGATATGTCCAATCCAAATCCATCCAACCAAATGTCTTCAAGTTGATGGTTTGCCCATCAGGATGATACAAGCTAATGTATCAATAGGTTTCCATTCACCTACTAATGATCTGCCATCCTGTACTCTTTACCTCCATCAAGCGTTTCCGCGGCTATTAGCTTCACTGGCATTCAGCAAATTAAAGTTTATTCTTTCATCTGATATGTCAAGTTACAAACTAAACCTTCAGAGCGCACAAGCTTCGTCTAGCAGTGTTTTGCGATAGCAGACCACATAGTGTTCATCACATATAACTGTTTGCAAGAATCCAACTAGTTTGTTAGCAACAATTAAAGGATCCCTCTGCTGTATCAAGTTTCATGATCAGTTGTAAGAAGACTATTCGATGGAGAATAAGATCTATTCCACCCAATATTCCTCAAAGCCCACTGTCTATGGTTGAATAATGCTGTTCCAGTGAGATATATAGTCTTAAAGCACTACTTAAACACAGTCAAGATCATGTTTAAATTCTTGACAGCAAACCCTCAAATTGACAACCACTGAATGAACTTTCAACGACGTATAGCATACCATTTGAATCATAGCAATGTATTCTATAAAGATCTGATTGGTTTATCAATTATAGATGAAGTTTTGCTATACAAGCTTAGTTCGTAACCAGTACGATAAATTTGACTTCACGGCAAAGTAACTTAAAAATCAAACTGATGATCTGGCAGGCTTATAAGCATCAATAACTAACGCTGTGCAACCCATTTACGTTTGATATAAGTGGTATGAAATGCTCAGAGCCATCCTCCATTAGGTATGTAACAGAAAAATATTGTGACGTTTATTCACTATCCAGAACGCCGTTTTCAATGGCATCCTGCACATCAATGTGACCATTAAGCCGTGCTCTATAAGTATCTGAACGATTGATAGACTTCGGATAAAGATTTCTGTAGGTTCTTGTATACTACCGCTACTTGATAATTCAGTAATTGGTCAACAGCAGTTCTAAGTCAAAACGATGTCAAACCCAAAAACTCTGATGATGTTCCAATGATAGCCAACGGCCAATGATGTATAAGTGTTTTCCAATTCATACGAACCTTTAAACGCGCTGTTTACCGTGTTTCATGTTCAGTTTGGTGAAACTGATTAACGCGTAAACAGCATCAATTTCAAGTTAAAGTGAACAGCTCTTCCGTATTTGTGATCATCTAACGTTGTATAGATGATATATTGTCGATATAACTCTTTATGGTCGCTTAAACGTGGCTGTTTACCGGCTCATCAGGAGTTAAAACGTATCAATTTTGTGTGATGATAGCTAAAGAACCAGTCACCTGAATCAATCAAATCGCTTGGTTATTCATTCTATGCATCATTATCAGCCTAATTCCAATATTTGAGAAGGTAATATGCTGTATTGAATGAATAGTTAACAACTTGAAACCGTAATGTTGTTATTAAAGGTACAAGTCAAACGCGAATTTCCGAACATTCAAATCAACAAATAGCGAGTTTACCAGAAATACAATTAATACTCAATCATTCAATCATTCAATCATTAGTTTATTAGTTATGTTATAAATAGTCATTACTTCAGGCTATTGGGTAGTTGGCTTCGTGTTGATCCTAGATGTGCCACAAATGTTGTTCTTGATACCCTCAATGTGAACTAGAGCTGTCGGCCCGTTGCCTTGGAGATACAATCGGTATCAACACACGCTTATCAAGCATTTGTCAATGGGATACTTGTAGCCATCGGTACGTAGATCCTTCCTAGTCAGTGATTGTCACTAATCGTAGTGAGGAACTTGTAAAAGGTACAGTCAAGTTTGTACAAATCAACAGCTGGATTAATCAATGCATTTGGGGAACATGTTTAATACTACCAAGCATTTATAACGGTGATACTGTTCTTTAGAATCTCGTTGATTTTATCACTGTGAGGACCCCAGTAATGACTTGCCTTGTAACCCATAACTTTCATCTAATATCCCTTCTATGATACTTATAATCCAAGAGCTGGTGAGCATCTAGTAGCCAGTCGAAGGACTTTCGCTGATTGAGTTTGATATATCCAAGGGAATCACTTCAGCCCACAGCCATTGCAGAAGAATGTTCTCAGTAAAACAGTAAGTAACCTCAATCACATATAAACAGCTGCAATGATTGAGTCTCCCAATAGCCAAACTCACAAGTTACTGTACTCAATAACTACTAGACGTTGACACAGTTAAGAAATCAATCATCATGGGTTGTTGTACCTAGTTTCCATAAGAGAAATCAACATGAAATGTGCGTACCTCCAAATCTAACCCACGCAATACAGAGTACGTCAATTAAGAGTGATCATTGAGCTTCTTTAATCACTTGTCGTTAATCAACTACCCGTTTGTGAGGTGTTACCGAGTAATAATGTGTTCTATCGCTGATCGGTCTAAACAAACGGTCATCTCAAATGTATACGTGATGATCGAATACCCACTAATTCATCGTGTTTCACCTGTAAATCGACCATTTATCAACGTAATAGGCGTTTACATTCCACATAATCACAATATCAGCCTTTATTACCGTCAAACTCAACCACTAAACGCGCTTCCTATCGATGATGCGATATTCGTAACATTCTAACATCACAACCAAGAACCATGGTAAAAAGGTATCGCTTGAATTTGCCAGCACTATTGCATAACTGTTAATAGTTCAATCTGTTGACTGTGTATTATTAAATGTCCATTATTGACAGAATCATCACCAACTTAATCTGGATGATGAATCTTACAGGTTGATTCATATGTTAGCTGTGACTGAAAATACGCAATATCTCATTTATATCAATGTATATCAGTTGTATTTCTTGGTCATAACGATTCTTCAGCTTGCGAAACTTGTAGTTATCCATTTGTTTACCATGAACTAGTTGTTTGTTTACCATCTTCATTTGTAAATTTCGAGCGTAGAGATCTCTTCACTCATCATACATTCACTCTTGAGAACATCATAATATGGTTAAGTTGTTGTTATTAGCTAGTTAACTGACTGTTCAAGATCAAACCATGATATTAATTGCCATACCACTCAAACTTAAAGTTGATATGTTGTGGTGAAGATTAAAATAAATTTCTCAGATTGAGATCTCTTTTCCAACTTTATATCACTTTAACACTTTACCTTTGAAGTATTTTTGCGTCAAATTGCTTGAATCTTCGTCTTATACATGTTATAATAATGCTTAGTTATGTACTTACGATTAACTGAGACTAACATGATCATTTTATCGAAGATTTCTGTTTAATTCAGACCTGACAGATCTGATCTGTTACCCCTCTCCACATGACTGTTTTCATTCATTATTATCGGTACTGGCATCATTATAATCCACACCATCATTCATATTCATCTATATTCATTACGCATAGTACAAACATACCTATATTCATCACATCATTGAGTATTGCCAAAGTTATTCCTAGTTCACTCATATACCATCAATAATGGAATACTTAATCATCCAGTGGAGCCATTAAAAGACTTATCTGCGTTATGATCATTGGAAACACCCATACTCTTTGGCTCTTTAACTCAGATAAGTCGTCTTAATCCTTGATTCAGGGAGTTTCCATAGGATCTCTCATCCAACTAACAATCAGAATATCTCTGTTAAACTCATACTTTCTGTTCAGAATGTCACTAGAATCATCTAGTTTGCTATGCTTGCTTGTAATTAGTGGTACCATGAAGCATATGTAGATCTTCTGTAGCAATTTCTTATCTGAACACATAATCTACTATCCTCGTAGATATATTAGTTATATTCAACTTGTTCATACATATTTTACCTGTCTTACTAAATTATTCATATCCTATTACAGCATTCATGGACGATCATCGTTATTATCTTCGATATTAAAACCATTTACTATCTGGATATCAATTTAGATTGATGTTCCGGTAGTTTTGTTATCAATTATCAGTTCTTTATTAGCCAATCATCTCTAATTCTTTATATACATCATCCATAACTGATATATGAGGTTATCTTACAGACATGTAATTATGTCTTGGTAAATTCAGTTTCTTTTAGTAAAGTTATTAATTATGTTCAGGTTATTTCAAAAATTGAAAATCCCTAATGATCAAAAATTAAAAGATTTACCCTGTCAATTAGTATTGACTAAATTCATGGAGCTTATAATACTTAACCATACTTAATAACATATACAATGTCTTTATCAGTGTGTAAAAGCCTATTTTGAGCTAGATTTGATGGATATAAAAAATATTCCACGACAAGAAAAGCTGTAATAACACAACAGTTGACAGCATTTCTCACGTCTGACATCTTGAATTCGGAATTAGTTCATAAAAAGAGACATTATAGTATTATACTATGAAGATAATGCATATATATTAGAGAATGCTCATATTTCATTTAAGAAATCGTCAATTGACCGTTAAACTATTAATATATAGCCAGGCAGCCGTCATATCTATAAGACAGCACATTGGCTGATAATCTGTCTCCTTATGCAAGGCCCAGTATATTTATAGACAACATCAGCTAATATATGTCTATTAGCATAGAAGTTTATCATCTAAAGAACAATTATTCGTCTCCATTGTTATTTTGGAACCAAGATAGCTATTCATAGGTATGGAAAAGAACATAGTTTCTTGGAAGGCACCGTTGAAGCAGGACACGCCTGGCATGCGCTAATTTTATCTTATGATATCCCTTTCATCATCTTAGAAAGAAATAAGTAACCGTAGATAAGTCCAATGCTCGATCTCCTTTGCCGTTCGTTTTAAGATTTAGGAGATTCGAAATGAACTTCCGGCTCCAAATACCTTCAAGATTAATGTGATGAGTCGATAAACAAAGTGATCTATCTAGAGAGTGTACATCTTCATCCTCGAATCACCTTTATTGTATAATTTTCCACATGGAATAATCTTATTCAATATCTAAATATTACTAGGGAACATGATGCATATATCCCAAGAGTTTAAAGGGAAATGTAAATGTCTCCGATATTAGTTGATTAAGGTGATTCTAAAGCTTTGCAGCTCTCCATAAGTTCGTAAATAACAAAATTGTATCCTGAAGTATTTATAGAACTGGAACTGATCCAACATTTAAACGTATCGATAGATAGTTCGTACCCTTTTCAAGACATATTGAGGATTAAATGGTGTGATCAATTGCAAGCAGGAAAGTAAATGGATGATTGATGAAGGAAATGATATTTGAACATCAGTTTTATTTGGAGAAGCGCTATCCAAACTGAAATTTGAAGTGTCTTGCTCCCATTTTACGTCATAAATTAAAGATTTTCATCGTATCGCACCCCGAAAAATTTGCAAGGTTAGCTTGCATGGGCTTAATCAATTAATTAAAAAGTAGAAGCAAGCAATACCGCATTTCCATTAAATGAACTTAGTTCATTAATCTTGTGGGTCGACTATTATAGTTTAATTGATTATCACGAGTTAATTGCATTGTTGTAGCATTTATTACATTGTTTTATAATGATAAATTATTTGGTGATTCGGGTGAGCCCGATAAGCTATAATGAAAAAAAGTCTGCAGAGGAATCCTCAAAGGCAAATCAATTGATAATAGGAGTTGAATACCTAAATATGTCGCTGCTTACTAATGAACTTCCGAGCCTTGTAGATTCTCGGAGAGGTATAAATAGATGAAGAAAATGATGGTTTGATTTGATAGGTAGTCTGAATATATTTTCATCAGCAAACCTCGGTGGCAAATATAAAGTATACAGAAAAAATGGGTGCAGAAGAACAATTCACAGCTATTGGTGTTCAAGACTTTAAGAACTGGCTCAAACCAAAGGAGTTCAAATTTACTCCTAGAGCATTAAGGCCTCACGATATTCAAATAAAGATTATTGCTTGTGGTATTTGTGGATCCGATATTCATGCAGCAAAGGGGGATTGGGGACAACCATATACTCCATTGGCCGTTGGTCATGAGATCGTTGGTCATATTGCAGATATGGGCTCTGAAGTGAATAAATCTGAGTATCATATCGGGGATATTGTCGGTGTGGGTCCTCAGGTTGACTGCTGTAGAAAATGCTACAGATGCGCACATCACTTGGAAAGCAATTGTAAAGCTATGGAATTAACTTATGGTCAAGTCTATGCCGATGGAGTCAAGGCTCAAGGTGGGTATGCCAACTACATCAGAACCACCGAAGATTTTGTCTTTAAGATTCCAGAGGGATTGGACCCAATTGACGCTGCTCCACTACTTTGTGGAGGAATGACTGGATTCAGACCACTTCTTGACTTTGGTGTCAAGAAGGGTACCAAGGTCGGTGTTAGTGGAATTGGTGGTATTGGACATATGACTATTTTGTTTGCTAAGGCTTTGGGTGCTGAGGTTACTGCAATTTCCAGAAGTGACAAGAAGAAGGAAATTGCTACAAAGTTGGGAGCAGATCATTATGTTGCAGCATCTAATGAAAAGGAAATAAGCCAAGCCCAGAACAGTTTGGATTTGATTGTTAACACAGCATCTTCATTTTCAGAGGGTCATATACAGACAGTGATGTCTTTGTTAAAACCTAAGGGTAAGCTATCATTTATTACGGCCCCTCCAAATTCCGAACGAATTAACATTAATCCTATGTTTTTCTTGATGAACAATTACTCCATTGGTGGATCTGTTTGGGGATCTCTTTCTCAAGTCAAATATATGTTGAAGCTAGCAGCAGAAAAGCATATTAAGCCATGGATTGAAACTATCGATATCAATGAGAAGAATGTTGGTACTGCTTGGAAAAGAATGGAAGAAGGTGATGTTAAGTTCAGATTTATTTTGACCGGATATGACAAATACTTCAAAGAGTAAGGTTTTACATATAGAGGAAGACTTAAGTATTTAGTGAATAGACTTCTAGTTTGAGGAAAATGTATACAATACTGTAGGGTAGGACATCAAGGCGAATCTAGAAAAGGAGGAAGAAACACATACAAGCTAGCCCATCAGAATTAAATAAATTAAATGAATAACTTCAAGATTGAGTTAACAAATTAATCCTTTAACTTTCTAGACTCAATTTGAGTGGTTTACAATTGATACATACAATATACCACTATTAAACACCTGAAAAGACCATAAACTTACCTCTACAATTTAAACCCGAAGAACCGGACAAACCGTAGTTCCCCTAGCCGGTTATCAAACAAGAAGAGGGATCTATCCAATGACTTAAAGCTGACAGAAATAATTAAATAGGAAGTAATTAAGATCCAGCTGATAACTATCAAGTATGCTTATTAGCCATTTGGTATATCCTCTTCTTGTCCGTCTTTCAGTGCTAGTTGAGAACCTCTCGCACTCAATTGAGCCCCTCTCGCTCATCATAATATATTCTATACAATAATCCTCACATAGAGTCTTTCTTCAAACTTAACGGAGACTCATTAAGCGAATAAGTGTTAGTAGAATAAATCACAATACTTACTTGTTTAGTTTTCCTGGACACAGCGGAAACCTGAAGCCGAGTAACTTGGAATAATTGGCGCCAACCTACACTACATCTACTCCATGTCAATCTTCCGCAATTCTCCATTGCTTCGATACCTGCTAATTCCGAAATACTATAGTAACTTGGAACGAGGAACAACCTGGAACAACCGACTCTTGATATCTGTGTAACAGTTCCAACCCACAGAAGCTTCCTTGCCAGTTTCCCGCAATGTACCCAGCCTTCCGCAATACCAACATCGTACCTGTCTACAGCTAACTTGGGACAACAGCGATCAACCTGGAACAACAGACAGAAACTAACGCCAGCAATTCATTTATTTCATGTTAGTTTCACATCAATTTTCCGCAATAATCCTTCTATTTCCCGCAATATACTGCGAGTTGCCACACTTCCTTCGTAACTGTCTGCCGGTATCCCGTAGATTCTACCAAGATACCGAATTATATTAATTTCCTGAATACCAGAATCTCCGGCGGTAGTACAATTGACTACTTAATGGTCAAACATAAAGCAATAATTGTATGAAAACTACAAAGAGTTATCGCCAGTTCCTTAAATATTTTTCCATCTACGAACAAGGATCCTTAACCAACGAATTTGGATAAATTACGTACTATGCTGAATAAATTATTTCTTATGAAATTTGGTGGGAACATCGGAGAAAAGCTCACCAAACTCATTAGTTTTAGAAGAATTGATATCATTGGCAGAGTCTGAAAGAGAAGATTCCCAATCCATTGCTTCACCATAAGGAGTCATTGGTATGGGTGCCAAATAGTTTAAATCTGGCCACATATCAGCCAGTGGTGAACGTGGACCAGAACCCGAATCCGAATACCTCGAATTTTCTATCCCAAGACCTTTTTCCTTTATGATACTTGATAACATCTTTTCAAGTGTCTCAGTTGAAATATCATTGGTTCCGACTCCACTTGAATTACTGCCTTGATTGGGTTGAGTACCACTCATTGGCACCGCGCTGGTAGGTTGACATTTCTGCTCAACTGCTGTAATGTCTGTCGCATCGAACAAGGCTGTAAGCTGGGATTCAGATAAGTCCTCCAGAAAATTGTACTGCTTCTTGTCAATTTGAAATGCATCATCCCTCATTTTGCTAAAGATGAACGATGGACCCCGAAGTAAAATCCAGGCAAAGTATGACTTACTGGCCATTGGTAATACTCCTCTAACAAAATTGTCATGAAAATTATGTTGTAATATCCGAGTCAAAAACTGATTTATCTTCTCTATTAACGGCCTGTTTTGAGACTGTTGGGTGTCAAGCTTTTCCCTAAGACAATATGCTCTGACATAGAGTGCAATCTGTATTTGCAAGCATTTTTGAACGGCAGTTTCGAAAAAAGTGGCTAGGTAAAAGTCAAATCCCACACCAAAATATCTATAACTGTGTTTGAAGATTCGAGTAAAATGCGCAAATATCTCCATTGCATACTCTAATACTTTAATGCACATACAATAGGCTGTTTGTGGTTTATGCTTTCCCTCATAATAAAGCATTAAATGGTAATAAATGGGATGAATCAATGATAATGCTTCAACATAATTCATAATTGCTTTCACTTTCGCAATATTATGACAGTGATTTCCATCCGTAGGTGTCAAGATACTACCAAGAGTTTTGTTGTCTTTCCTGACAAAAGCATCCAACGTTTCCAAATCGGTGATTAATTCGACAATTTGAACGGAATTCTTAATATTTAACACCTTTTCTAAAATCTTATTAAGATGCCTTGCAAGGTTATATTGGATACTCATATCCTTGATGGTTTGCTTTTCTACTTCAGCATTCAACCCACTTAAATGATCCTCAACAAAAGTTGGAAGCTTTGTATCATATGAATCATCTCTAACTACTAAGGGGAAGCCAAACATCACCGATTGCAAAGTAGAACATAAATTAAGTGAATACCAAATCTTTCTCAATAAACACCCATGACTTTCTGTATTGGCAGAAAATCTGATCGTATCGGGATCTCTATTCAATCCGGAAGATGTAGCAAGCTGCACCAAATAACTAAGATAAATTTGCATTCTACCATCGCCAAAAGAATCGGAACATTTGGTATTTTCATATTCTTTACCCGATAACAAACATTGATATATTGATAGGGCATACCTCCTAAAGACAGGGAATTGATCCAGACACATATCTGCAACAGTCGTAGTTTTGGAAGAGATTGGATGGTTCAATAGATAAAGTTCAATTTTGGTTCTTGCGGGAAAATCATTTGCAAGTGAATAGTTAGATTCCAATGAAAGGGTTGAGATTTTAAGCATATACAACAATGAACCTATAGTGGCAATATCCATTCGCCTTTTAAAATGAACATTCGTGACAGGAACTTCTGCCAAAACTCTTTTCCCGATTAAGTTCTCGATCTCCGACATGAACTCTGGTTGATCAAAATATGGCATAAATGGATAACAATAGAGAAAGAACCGATCCAATAGGAGAAAGATAACTTTCTTTGTCGGCAAAATTTGTAACAGTGTGTGATTCAACAGTTTGATAAATTCAATCGTTGGCTTTTTCTGTGTAGGGGAGGGAATCACAGATTGATCAGACAATTTTCTTAAGGGCCTGACTTCATTCATACCCGAATATTCTAAGAAACTTTTAGTGAACTCATCATCTTTTACCGTTGGTGTGGTAATGGGAATTTTAGCAAAAGGTGGTATACTGAAAGCATTTTTCCTGAAATGAGACACAACCTGATAAAAAATTGTACTAAGAAACGGGTCTCTCAGAATGATGGAAAACCACGCCAAGGGGCCATGATTATTCATCCTTAAGTACCAAAAGAACAGCGCAGGAGTACCTGTGTTCAGGTTGATGATATCCGTAGATTCAATGTCATACTTCTTAATTAATTCTTCATTAGAAGAATCTGCTTCCTCATCACATAGTTTATTAGACTCCATATATATGGTTCGTTCCAATTCTTTCATTTTTTTCATGATTTTTTTGAGGCCTTTAGCTGAACCAGAAGGTAAATCATCAGCTTCATCTGAATCCGTATTATTCATCTCATCTGTTGTCAGCGGAGTATCATAATGGCATTGATCAGTGATCTTATGTCTTCTGCAGACATCACAGAATGGCCTACCTCTATCACATTTCACTTTTCTTCGACGACAGACTGTACAAGATAAAGATTGTCTGATCCTTTTCACCTTTGGTGCTTTCTTGCTTACTCGCTTTGACTGATATCCCATCGTATATAACAAAATGACATGCGCAGTTCAATCATGAATCATTCACTAAAGATTCAACGCCGTAAACTAGGAATATTATTGTCCTTGATATGAGGTTAGTGAATTATACTATATTGATGTTCTAACAGCTCTAAATACCCTTTTCATTTCGTAAAAGCGTATGGACGTTTGGTGAGAGTAAAGGAATAATAGACTGAATAGGGTACCAGAAAATAAAATTTCTGAGATCTTTCAAGTTTTCAAGAGGATCGATTTTTTTACTTCCGAATATGGTTCGGGATTAAATGAACAAAGTTTTGGAACCGATTATTTTATGATTTAACATATAAGATTAAAGATATAGATATGACTGAAATAAGTATTAGATGGGTTGAAAATCTATGTAAAATATATAAATGTAATGGAAAGATGAAGGTGAAACATTTCCGAAATCAGGAATGCTGGATAATTAGTAAAGATGGACAGATTTATAATGTATATTATTTGATGCAATCATAGCGCAATAGCAATAATAAATGCACCTAGAATACTAATTCCACCATATTTATGAGATCCACTTCCTTCAAACACAGAAATTTGTGTTGCACTTGAAGTTGGTGAGTAGATACCTAATGAGGATGAAAGAGTTGATAATGTTTTTGGTTGACTCTTTGAGGAGTGATTCATAGGATCATTGTTAACAATTGCGGTGGCCATATTTGAATTCGATGTCATGGTTGCACTAGATGAAATACCATTAGAGTTCGTAGCAATAGATGCATCTCCAACAGAAGAACCTGTTATATCGTTGCCACTGTCACCTATCTGGCTAGATGACTCCGTTGGAGCAGATGGATTTAGTAAACTGGTTGTTGAAACAGTATGCTCCGGCAAGTTTGAATCGGTATATAATGGGTACATGTCAGAGGAAGTAACTGGATCCGAAATGATTGATGATTCGGATAGGGCTGGAACCGCTGGATCAGTTGGATCTGAAGACTTAGTGGAAGAAGCTGCATCATGTGCTGTTATAGCGGTGGAAGTGATCGAATCAATTGTAGGATCATTTGGTGAATAACTAGCAGAAGTTGTTGCAGTTAAAGCACTTGAAGTTAAAGCAGAAGTAGATGGAACATCAACAACGACAACAACGACGTTACTATTTCCATTCACTGATGTTGTGGTATGGGTACTGATGAAAGATTCAGTCCAGCATTCAGTTGTAGTGAATGAAGATGGCATTCCAGAAACAGTATCAGATGAAGTATTAGAAGAATCAGAATTTGCTGTAGAAGATTCAGCTTCAGAGGTAGATGGAATATCAACGACAACCAAAGTACTAGTAATATTTCCATCATTTGATGCTGTTGTATATGTGGTAGTTGATAAACCAGTCCAGAACTCAGTAGTGGTAGATGGATCGACAATAGAGGTGTGTTCAAATGAAGTAATATTTGGATCAGTATTTGCTGTTGAAGATTCAGCTTCAGAGGTAGATGGGATATCAACGACAACCAAAGTACTAGTAATATTTCCATCATTTGATGCTGTTGTATATGTGGTAGTTGATAAACCAGTCCAAAATTCTGTGGTGGTGGATGGTGAAATAAAGGCTGGGTCCGATGATGTTAGATAATTTGACGTGGTAGAATTCAGATCAGATAAAGTAGGAATAGGATCAACTGAGGAAGAACCATAAACCGTCGTCGAACTATGCGAGATGGTTGGACCAGAATTACCTGATGTTATACGATTAGGATTAGTCAATGAAGATCCAGTTGTTGTGGTAGATGGAATATCGATCACAACAAAGGTACTGGTAAGATTGCCATTATTTGAAGTTGTTGTGTATGTAGTGGTTGACAATCCAGTCCATGACTCAGTTGTCGTGGATAGTGATGTAATGGCTGGATCTTCCTTAGTTGATGTTAATGTGATATGTGAGCCACTGGAGCTGATAGAACTGAAAGAAGTTGAATTAGCATAAGTTGATGAAATATGATCAGAGCTATTCAGTGATGGAGTATCAGAAGTGTACGAAGATATAGGACTTATCGATATAGTAGATGGAATATCAATAATAACCACGGTCGTGTTATTAACACCATTGAAAGAAGCGGTGGTAAATGTTGAAGCATAGGAACTATCCCAATATTCAGTAGTGGTAGATAATGCGGATGATGTAGAAGCTGGATATTCTGGATGCTCTGGATATGATGGATTGATGAATGAAGTTGGATTTGGATCAACAGACGATGTTGAACCAGTAAGAATACTAGAAGGTGAATAAATCGAATTATTGATTTCACTTGGCAAAATCTGACTAGAATTCGTGAAGTGAGAAACATCACTTGATGTGCTATATGGAATATCAACGACGACTATAGTGGTAGTTTCGTCACCATTAAATGAGGCAGTAGTGTGAGTGCTGGTTGAAGATCCAGTCCACAATTCCGTAGTAGTGGATGGAGAAGGAATATCAACAACAACTATAGTGGTAGTTTCGTCACCATTAAATGAGGCAGTAGTGTGAGTGCTGGTTGAAGATCCAGTCCACAATTCCGTAGTAGTGGATGGAGAAGGAATATCAACGACAACTATAGTAGTGGCTTCGTCACTATCACTTATCTTCGAAGCACTAGTATAAGTAACAGTTGATGATCCAGTCCACAATTCCGTAGTAGTGGATGGAGAAGGAATATCAACAACAACTATAGTAGTGGTTTCATTACCATTAAATGAGGCACTAGTGTGAGTAACAGTTGAAGATCCAGTCCACAATTCCGTAGTAGTGGATGGAGAAGGAATATCAACAACAACTATAGTGGTAGTTTCGTCACCATTAAATGAGGCAGTAGTGTGAGTGCTGGTTGAAGATCCAGTCCACAATTCCGTA